>QEOT01124124.1:116088-159617 GCA_003123785.1 Pterocarya stenoptera
AAAAAAAAAAAAAAAAAAGATGCCGGACCGAATGGACCAGACCGGACCAGACCGATGACTACCGGTCCGGCCCGTTTACACCCCTATGAGCAACCATACCCAGGTCTGCACAAATTGTACAAACCTCACGGACTCGGGAGCTCGCATGGGTCCGAGATCGCCTGGTAATGCAGATCCGTCCCGGTAATATCCTTTGAGGTTCCCGTCCGGTTCTAACTAGAGCCGAAGGAATCCATTGATGGGTCTGTGGAAGCTGTTGAAGGGTTGTATGTCCACTGGTTTGCTTCCATTTTGATACATGCCCAGATATCCGTCTGTGTTTACTTGGGCATAAATCAATCCTTGCGCTTCAACTACCTCTGCTTTGGCCTCCATCACTGTGTGTTTGCAGTATATCTAATCAGAGTTCGATCCAAAGTTCACGTATAAGCCCCAAAAGTCATAACCTAAGCGCATCGAGTAAAGCCCATTCGATGAAATCAAAGACATGTTGGCGGTCAAATTTTGGGTCTTGACGAGGGTTTCAGTGGGAAGTCAAAACTTTGCCAAATAACCGAGGGGTGGTCGTCGAGCTTTTGTATTTGGAGATTCGAGGAGTTGAGGAGCGCAACAAGGTCACCGTTGGTCCGAGTAAACCAAAACACATTGAGTGAGGATCTGAAATAACGAGATTGCCATTGAAGAAGAGCTGCGTGGCATCGGACCAGCTAGCTAGCTTAGTTATGTTGGCGAGCTAGAGTGATTTGGAGGACGGCAGGTGGACGGCGAGGGAGAGCTGGGTCTTGTTGACTCGGAGGAAAGCGAGTGAAAAGTTGCCTGTGGAATTGTTAAGGAGAGGTTGGAATAATGACACCTTAGGGTCTAGGGTGGCTTTGAAGCCTCGGAGAAGCCCCTGGGTGGTGGCTCCAGCGCTAATATGCGTCCATATGGACGTAAAGAGAATATAGGCAGTGAAAGGGAGGAGCCAAGTTTCACGTAGACGAGTCACCGATTTGGCGAGTGCGTTCATTGCTAGAGATAGAGATATCATGCAGATTGAGTGAGGATCAATTTTCAGAAACAGCGATGAATAGTGTTCATAATATCGAGAGACACTTGATATAACAATTCATTTTCATCTAGTAGATAGCTAGCAGGCAGGGAGATGAATCAAAAGTAAACAATTCATTTTAAATCTGATGTGGCATTAGCGACTGCACACCGATTGTATGTAAAGACTGTATATAGAAGAACTGAAATATAAAAACATACAAAAATGAGTCAAATACTCAATAAACAACACATCATATAGTAAACATAATAACATAAGATTTCTTGAAAAATATGCATACTCATAAATACATACGCAAATAATATGAACATGAACTTATCTTTCACTTGTCATAAGCCGATACCCACCGTTAACCCCCGTGAGTTAGGGCTAGCGAATCTAAGTAGATTCCGTTTCCGTTCATGGCCTCTGGTTGTTGAATCCATACATAAGGAATGTCAAAATGGTTTGAATACCTTTTCCATAGGGTTTCCTTTCATTATATAGAAGATATTTTACATGTGTTGCCATATTTCCAGCTTCTAAGTGCTATACAAGGTAAGTATCTCCAACGTATTTACAGCCTAATTATCTGCTATATATATACAAGCTAGCTATAAAGGAAAGCCTCCTAAAATATTACAAATCAAATATTATAGTATCAATCAAATATTTAAGTATCCTAAATTATCTCTGTTAACAAGGAAGACACACTAGGTGCACTACCAGCATCTACAACCTGGCAATGCAATATGCCCATAACATTTGGTACCGTCTTCATATCATAACATAGGCCTTTATCTTTCTTATCATTCATACTTCATCATAATCATACTTGCATACTTGTCATATCATAGATTTGAAATAAAATCGCATTCTTTCATAAAATATCATGATACATGTTTCCTCATATAAAATCATGATTTTTCACAAATCTTTCGATGCATAACTCATTTCATAAAATCATGAATTTTCGTAAATATTTTAATGCATAAATCCTCACATAAATCATGGATTTTCATAAAATATTTGATACATGTTTTGCAACTAACACGAAACTTATGCATAAAATCATGATATTTACAAGTTAATCATGACTTGGGTACATAAAAAAAGGCTTCCATTGGAAGGCGTACATGCATAATATTTTTATAAAAGATAGGTCGTTTACCATACATACTTGTAAGGGTATGATCATGCTACTTATCTCGCAACATTAATCTAATATTTCCGGCATGAAATCAATCATGTGAACTAGAAGGAGAAAGGAAACGTGAGGGATGTTGTGAGAGGAATGAGGCAGTCGGCTATTAGCATGGTGAAAGTGGGACACGCATGGTGCTAGATTGGGTATCTTGGGTTCGGCCGTTGCACTTATGGAGGTTTATGGTTTGTTTCAAATAACACATGGGAGATATTTATAGAGAGATTTGGGAAAGGGTTCCGACGAGTTCGACTTCGAGTTGGACTCGATTGCGATCATTCAAAAAGAGAGTTTGAATTTAAAAGCATGATCTAGTAGTTCATTGAATGTAGGATTGACAATGACTAAGACCGCTTATGGGACTTCAATTAGCGAAGATTTTAAATTGAAATAAATTTCTAATGACCGATCTTTAAATTTTAAAAGGAATCTAACTCATTCAATAAATAATAAATGAGATTTAACCTAGTTATTGAGCCTAATTTAATACTCCTAATCAACCTCAATAATTTATCGCTCGTGGCTTATTCAATATGACCCATTAAATATACTTTAGGCCCAATAAAATTTATCAATATTCTGACCTTAGAATTATTGGGGCCGGTTGTTACAAATGACAATATGAATTCAGGAAATTTTGTGCAGCTTTTTGGTTGATAGCATGTCATCAATCGCCAATGTGAGTTTAGGTGTTTTCTCCTGTATATGTTTAGTGTAATTGGGTTGCACCGTTTTGTGTTTCTAATAAATTTCCGTATCAAAAGAAGATGCCACTGGAAAGATGATTGTTAATGATTGACGGGACACATGAGTACATGTCAAAGCTAATTGCATCATGTACTTTTAAGAAATTTATGTTTATAAGCTCACTAGTTAAATTCAATTAGCATCAAATTCAAATTCAAACAAAAATGAATCATTTTGCATGTATGTATGCCTTAAAAGGCATTCTGTATGTAGGGCTGCTACCTGCCCTACACAGGCAGGTAGCTGCCCACCCTGGCCCCTGCCCCCTGCCCCCGGCCCATCCCCATTGAATGGGTGGGTGGATTTTTCATCTCTATGTCTGATAATACCAACAAATCTCAACTTCATTGACAAAATTCTTATTTTCTGATAAAAAAAATCTCAACTTCAACGAAGGATCTGCAAAAAAATCAGAGCACAGCAGTCTCTAGAGGAGGAGAGCCCCACGGCCATGGTCATGGGTCTCCAAGCGGGAGAAGAAGGAAGGAAGAAGAAAGAGGGAGAGTAAGAAAAGAGTGGGTGTCTTCAGATTGGCTGGAATTCAGCAGGCTGCCGTCTCAGAAGTGTTGTGTCGTGCCAATGGTAATGTGCATTGGAATATGATTTTTTCTGGAAATGCACAGGATTGAGAAATTGATGAGATAGCAGGATTTTTCAGCTTTCTTTATTCCATGAAGCTAGGAGGAAATGGGAGAGATAGAATGCTGTGGAAACATACAAGGAGCAACACGTTTTCTGTTAAATCATTCTATTAGGTGTTGACATATCAACAACATATTTCGTTCCAGTGGCAGTGTATTTGGAGGGTTCCCGTGCCGTCTAAAGTTTCTTTTTTAACTTGGACTGCTGCTTTAGGAAAGATTTTGATGGTAGATAATTTAAGGAAACGTGGGATGATTGTAATTGATTGGTGTTTCATGTGTAAGAAAAATGGATAATCGATTGACCATCTACTTCTACATTGTAAGGTGGCTAGGGAGTTATGGGCTGGCATTTTTAGTAGAGCTGGGTTGACTTGGGTTACGCCTAAGAGTGTGGTGGAGCTTCTAGCAAGTTGGAATAGGCATCGTAATAGCTCTCAACTGGCAGCAACTTGGAGGATGATTCCTTTGTGCTTAATGTGGTATTTATGGAAGGAAAGGAATGAGAGGTGCTTCAACAACAAGGAGAGAGATGTGGAGGAAATCTGGAATTTTTTTGTGTTTTCTTTGGTTCAGTGGTTTTCTGCTATTGTACTGAAGGGAGGGAATGTTCATGAGTTCTTGTTTTCTTTTCAGCTTTCTAGAATGTAACTAGGTATCTCTTTTGTATACTTCTTGTGTATATGGGCTTCGCCTAGAGAAGGAAGAAAGGAGAAGAGAAGAGAAGAAAGAGGGAGCACAAGGAAAAAGTGGGTGTGCGGCTGAGAGAAGGAAGAAAGGAAGAGAGAAGGGAAGAGAAGAAAGAGGGAGAAGAAAAGGGTGGGTGTATGGCTGATCTGAAGAATAGATTTTTTTTTTTAAATTTATAGTATGGGTAAGTGGGCTGGCGGGTGGGTACCCCCATCACCTTCCATCCGTTGATTATAAATTTTAACATGACCCGCCTACCTGTTGCCCACCCCTAATTGTATTGTGTCTTTATGTGCACACAACACATAACCTTTTAAATCCCTCCCACTTTTCAAACCATCAGTCATGACTTCAATTTAAATTGTCTGTTGATTGAATATTTATATATATATATATTATGTATGCATGCGTATATGCTTGTAGTATTCATCATGAGGTAGATAATTTTAGTTTTCTGTTGGTACATAGGTGTTTAAATCATCTACCCAGAGCTGTAGGGAAGAATCCAGCTCATTTTGACCTCTCTTTGGCAAGAAAACAATCAGCGAACAGACAGGGTTCTAGCGATTGGCTGGTAATCCATGTCCAAGAGTTAATATCGCTCGCTTATCAGGTTTGCAATATGAACTCACTAGCATGTTGTTATGTTTCTTTGAAAAATCTCAGGTCCTGACTCCTGAAATGCATTTTAAAATTGATATATTTTCCTTCATTTTCGGTATCAGATAAGCACAATCCAATTTGAAAACATGCAGCCAGTTGGTCTGGAGCTTCTGAGTACAGTTATGGATAAGGTAAATGTGTGTGAAATAGCTAGATAAAGAATGATAGTTCTGCAATTTCTTTTTTATCGTTTTGATTGGAGCTAATTTTGAAGTCTTTCAGTGTTTTTTCCTCATTATTGCTGACTAAATTCTATGACCTATTGAAGAATGCATTATTAAACCAGAGATTTTATTTTGACATTATGTTGCTATGGTTGAGAACTTTTTGAACTTGAGATATCAAACAACTTGAATATTTTCAAATTATAGATGCTATGCCACATGGAAGTAAGTGTCAAAGATTTGGGTTTTAGCTGTTACCAGAAAACAGGAAGTATGCACAATACCAAATTGGAGTAACTTTTGAGAATCGACTTTATAGTCCCTTAACATTATAATTTTGATGCGAACCATGATTATGGCATGGCTTTGCTCTATTGAAATATATCTCTGGTGTCTTTTGTCATCAAATGAAGTTCACTAAGATAGCCCATGAGGTGAAATTTTTTAAGGTGACATGGATCAGCAATTGCCTTTCTCCTTTACGTCCATGGTACAAGATAAACTCAAAACTTCATTTTAGGCAGTGGTTTCAGATACTGAAAGTTTGACTTGGCATTCCAATGTTATTTCCATCCACGAAGGAAGTAAAAGTGCTGTTATGTGTTAATCTTCCTACATTTTGCTCCCTTCAACAGGATAACAAAGAAAAATAATAATTAAAAAAATATCTTTTGTAGTGGAATGATTTGTAGTTTCTGATTGGTCTTGGGGGATGTGCTAAAATAGAAAATGAAGGATTAATATACTTGCAGGAAACTAGATTTCATCATCGTACTGCAATACTTCGCTATTTTAGTCTGTTATTATAACTTGGTGGCAATAAGTTGTGAAGATGTCTCTGGCTTTATCTTGGACCATACTTTCCATTTTTTCTCTGCTTTATCTTTTGCCATAGTTCTTAGTGTCTATCACAAGTTAAATTGTTTCTTATGATTTTTGTATGCAGTTTGAGAGGACACCTGATCCTGAGCTTCCAGGACATCTTCTGCTAGAGCAATATCAGGTACATTTATGGGTTTTTTTTCCGTCTTTTTCCCTTCTTCCATATAATTCCAAAGGTCAATACCTTAAATCATTCATACATGTTAGTTGTAATTTCTTGGAGTGAATGTCATATTAAGTTTTAAATGTTTCACTTCTGGGATCATGAATCTCACATTATTGAGGCTTATGTAGGCCCAACTATTATCCGCAGTTCGCACTTCCTTAGACACATCCGCTGGCCCTTTGCTATTGGAGGCAGGCTTGCAACTGGCTACCAAGGTTAAGAATATACACTTTTTTTTTTTTCTCTCATCACTTTCCAATTGAATGATGAAATGAGATGCAATGACACTGATATGAAAAAAAAAAAATCCAGATACTGACAAGCGGAATAATTAGTGGTGATCAAGTTGCAGTTAAACGCATATTTTCATTGATTTCACGCCCATTGAATGACTTCAAAGAACTTTACTATCCTTCATTTGCTGAATGGGTCTCATGCAAGGTATGTAATCCCATTGTTCTTCTGATTCTTTTGTGTATTAAGGGAGCAAAATATCCATTTCTTTTTTCTTTTCCAATGTGTATTATCTGGCAGACAGCTGTTCGTTAAGTTGAAAGGTCTTTTACTAATCTCTTACTGACAAACTAGATCAAGATAAGACTTCTGGCTGCTCATGCCTCTCTCAAGTGTTATACGTATGCATTCTTGAGAAGATACCATAATAGGATTCCGGATGAATATCTAGCATTGTTGCCTTTGTTTTCAAAGAGTTCAAGTATACTGGGAAAGTACTGGATCCGGGTATTAAAGGATTACAGTTATATCTGCCTTTGTTTGCATCTCAAGAAGAATGTAAGCTTCCTTGTTCCTCTTTCATTACCATCTTTCATCTCAGAGAGATATTTTTCATATATATTCTTTGTAATGTCTTTATGGCATACTCATTCAAGTTGCATCACTTCTTACAGTGGAATCAGTTCCTTGATGGAATCCAATCACCTCTGGTTTCTTCAAAGCTGCAGCCTTGTTTGGAAGAATCCTGGCCAGTAATTTTGCAAGCACTTGCGCTGGATGCAGTTCCTTTGAATCTTGATGCGAATGAACATTCCAAAAACACTGTTGAAAATATGGCAGGAAGCTTAGTATCTGGATATAGCATGGTTGAACTGGAGTCAGTAGAGTTTCAGTTTCTGTGGGGCTTTGCTCTTCTTGTTCTTTTTCAGGGACAATATCTAATTCTTGGTGAATCTAAATTGCCTTTGGTTTGTGCTAAAGCAAAACATAGTGAAGACTCACCAATTGAAGAGCTCGACTCCCCTGGCTTGAACTTATACGAAATTGTGCTACCAGTTTTCCAGTGTCTCTCTACTGAAAGATTTTTTAGTGTGGGATATCTCACTCTAGATATTACCAGAGAATTATTGCAGGTTATGATCTCTCTCTGTTCCTTTTGTTGTTATAACTTGGGTAAAGAAGTATGGCGTGTTTTTTGGCGTTTTAATGTTTGAATCCATTATCTTTAATTAGGCTATTCTGGAATGAAATCATTGATGCACTTAGTGGTGGTTAGTTGAAATGGTGTTATCTCATGAAATCATAAATAGATCTCATGCCGCAAATATATGTAGTTCAAGTTTTTCTTTGGTTTTCTGGCCCAATTTTTATGATGCATGTATAACATCAAATGCTTTTTACGTTCAAAGGATCCATTCAATTACATTAAGAAGACAACAACGTGTTCCTCGTCTTTTTAAATTTCTTTCTTTTAATGCATGATTATCTCTAACATTTTTATACTTCGAGATTCCTTAAGCAATTTAATGTGGTTTAACCTATACAAAAGAGTTTATGAAGGCATAAACTTCGCTGCAACGGTATAAGTTACAAACTAACATATGATTTGCAAACAGGCTTTTGTATCCCATTTTATATGTACTAAAGTATGATAATATTTTGAAACTGCTTTGTTGTGATCTTGATCAGAATGGGTATCACTGCAATTGGTAGAACTCAAACTTCTTCCACTTGTTGACTTATATCATTGACTTTTATTTTGGATAATATTTTATAAATTAAGAAATAAAGCCACTGCTCTGGATGTCCACCTTGTCGCTTCAAGCAATCTCTGGTATGATTAATTTTTTTGTGAATTTCTGCATGCCCAACAGGGTTTATGCATAAAGAGAGAGGCCCCTCCATGGTGTACTGCTACTTGGTGCCATGTTCTGAACCATGAGCAGTCCAAGAACGAAATTTGTTTCCAATGAATTATATTGACTCTTTCGTCAATACATAATGGTGATCATGATGGCAATAACAAATTAGCCTCCATTGGACGTTCCACTAGCTACTTTTGCGACCCTAAATTTATATCCTGTGGCATAATTTCAATAATGGTTTAGAAGATATGAATATAACACTCCAAATAACAAATTACGTGCAATTAAACCTCTAACATTCATTTTGTGTTTAGTTTCAGCTTGCAAAGTTGCCTGCTTCTTTGGTCTCTCACTTCATCTTACCTTGACTCAACCCATACATTAATTTATATACAACCATTATGGGTGACTGTTACCATATGTGCTGCTAGAATGACTCTATTCCTTTGATATTCAAATTAAGGTGTATATTCATAACGATGCTTAAAAAATTTTAAATGGATGCAGGTTTTCTCATATTCCACACACATGGATAATTCATTTAACAGTCTTGCGATATCAGTCCTATCACAGGTAAACATAGCAAGCCTTGTGAATTAATTTGAATTCATTTTTAAAGTTGATAAATAAGAAGCATTGGTTCTAACACTAATGTTGCAATTATTTAAACATACCAATGCATAAGAGAATAATACATGGTGTCTATGTGACCAATCAGTTCTGAGTGTTTTCTTTATGAATTGCCATTTTCATAGGTTTCAATAATGACGATATAATCATTAGCTAGTCCTCCTGTTGCATTGTCCAATTTTAAAGCATAAATCCAGTGCCCATGCCAGTGTATTATAGACATGCATATCTACTTTCCAGACTTGGGTTTTGTACCAATTTTTACTTGTGGATTTACAGAGTATTGGTTCCCATTGTTTAACATATAGCAAGTCCTGTATTGCTTTGATCACATTAGTGCTCTATGTAAGCTATTTGTATATTATATGGTATAAGTTTCTCTTTCTCATGTATGAGATTTACTTCATCTCTTTGAGTTATTCTTTATATCCGACAGCTTGATTTTCAAACGAAGATACTGAGTTGTTTGCATCAAATTCTGACAACAGATTGTGCAGAATTGTCCTGAAGATTTCCTTGAAACAGAAGATTTTGCTTGTATTGCAATGGAACTTTGTTTAGCTTACCTCTTCAAAATGTTTCAAAGGTAACCACCATGCCAGGAAGATTGGTCATTTTTAGTTTAAATTTGATGAAGAGTATTCTTAGTGATATCCTTAGCTAAATAGTCCCAACTTTTTGAGCTCAGTAGCGATGCAACTCCACCAGATCAGCCAAATTGGGATGAATTGATGTCAACATTATTTTTTACTGCAAAGACACTGTTGAAGCGATTAGAAACTAAGATGGTAGGTGTTTCAGACATTTAATCTTATATTGATTGTGGTGGGTAAGATTTTCCACATGTACGGTTTCCTAACATTCAGCATATGCCTTCTCTTTCATTGTTATAAAATTGTCTTAACTGCTAAGTTCCATGTTCTCATTGAAGTGCATTGTCTTCAGTTGCAGAAGCAGTTGCAGTCAGTGATATTGGCATTTCTATTAATTGGTTACAAGTGCATTAGAGAAGCCACGACTGAATTATGCTTCTCAAAAGTCAACGATTTTGTCAAGTGCACTATTTCCTCATTGGAGAAACTTATTGGTGGTGAGCATTTTGAAGTTACAACTGGATTGGTGGATAGTCAGTTTTCTTTGCCAATTACCTATATATGCCATTTTATCATTACCTTTCAAATATTTAACTGTAATCATTAGTTGATATTAACTCACTATAATTATCTGAATAAGATCTTAGATTAGAATTAGTTTACTTTGTCGCAATTAGATATATCAGTGATTATCTTTCTCCTGTATAGCTGAAAACTCATATTGCTCAGCTTCTTCCACAGAAATCGTTTAGTCCAAAATTTTGGCATCATTCTAAGTGGAATCTTTGGATTTTGTCTTTTGGGTCATAAAAAGACGCAAAGTTAATCACATCTTTAGGTGTGAAGATGCCAATCAGATTTTGCTAGGATCTCACGTGCCACATGTAGATGCATCAAAATGTAACCTTTGCGTGTATGCATGTCACAGTGCATCAGCCTATCTGAAGCTAATAGAATTTGTGCTGCAGAAAATTCTAAACTTGGTGATGATGGCGTTCAATATCTGAGAGCAGTTATTGGAACCTGTCTGAATGTGATAGCTAATTTGACCAAGGATTGTATTGAGGGCATCCATGTATTGGAGAATAAGAGATCAGACTTGCGCAAACTACTGCAAATGAAACTCGCTTTCTCTGTGGAACAAACTATATCATTTGCCAAGCTGGTTCATGAAATTCAATGTCTTGGACAGAGCAAAGACATTCATCCCATATATTTTACTCTGTTCTTGTACTGCACAGACTGTATCCGAACGTTACTAATAGACGTAAATATACAGGTAAATAGGTATCTATCCTTCAAATATCAAGGTGAGATTATAAAATCCTTATTTACTGATAAAAATATATATATCGAGGTGAGGTCATAGGCATTATGTTGGAACAAAATGACAACTAATGGAATTTTCTTCTGCACAGGTTCAAGCAATTGGGTTACAAGTGGTAAAAAGTATGGTACAGAAAGCCTTGAGCAATGGTTATAATGCATTTGTAATATTTTTGGTTGGAGAACATATTAGAGATTTTTTCACGATAATCCAGAGGATGCTGAAGGTCTCTTTTCTTTTCAAGTTACTCTCCCGAAATTAGAGATTACAACTCTTTGACTTGCACAACTTAAGTGTTTTATATTCTAAGGGACTTGCACTCTTCTGTTGATTGTAGAAACCTCTAACCAAAGAATCAGTGACCATTGTTGGGGAGTGCTTGAGAATCCTGGTGCTTCTGCAGACACTTTCCAAAGGTAGTGAATCTCAGAGAGGTTTTATGAATTTGCTTTTTGAAGCCATTGTCATGGTTTTCTTGGCATCAGAAGATGGGTTTTCGCAGGTAATATTAAATAAGGGCCTCTAAAATTGAAATTTGATGCATATAATTTCATCCTTTTTTCCTAAGTGTGTATCATACTTACAGGAAGTCAGTGACATAAAAAGCACCGCTGTAAATCTTGTCTCCCATCTAGCTCAAGTCCCTTCCTCAGCAGTTCACTTCAAGGATGTCTTGTTGTCAATGCCTCCAATGCACCGGCAGCAACTCCAGGTGCTGTTCTTGCTATGTGGCAATGTTATATTTGATAACCTGGAACCATATAAATCATAGGCAAAATTTAAATTAAAAATATCCCAGTGTTTGACCCCAATTCTAAATTCAAATCTTTCTAATTTCGTTATTTTAATCGCTACAGTTCCTTGTCTATCTTCACTATTTAGGCTTACAGATGACCCTTGTGAGTTGCCATGGAGCACTTGTATGAGCCCAATGGACCAAAAAATAATAGAAAAGACAATACATTGTCCCATCTGTTTCCTCTCCTCCTCCGCCTCTTGTCTTCCTAACTTACCTCCACGGCAGTCTCACATAAGCCTTAGTAGATGTCAACCGAAAACACAGAATATAATTTGTGTTTTTAGATTCAAAATATCCATCATACTCGCTTCCCAAATCCCAAGCATTCACCAAAAAACTAACAAAAATCACAAGCCACATTTGATTTCTGATAATTCACCAAAAGTTTCAGTCAAATCAAATCCAAGTCTTAAATTCTAAAACCCGAAAAACCAATCAATTTTTAAAAGCAAACAAATAGTATTTATAGTAACAGGTGATGGGGCCAGGTAAAATTACCACTGCAAGTTGCCGATCCTCATACAATGGCCCACACCCCTCTTCCCACAACAACAATAGAGCAACTCCAGACCTCAGCTCCAGGCACACGAACTCTGGAGGTAGGGAGGTGGGGAGTGAGAACTGAGAAGAGAGATCAATTGCATGGCACATCTGGAGGATGCAGAGGGGTGTTAACTTATTTTCATTCTTCATCTTTTTTTGTTCACAGGGCATCAGATATGTGTCTCACATTGAACTCACCTGGTTCGACCATCAGTCTTTTTTTTATTGACACCTGGTGTCCAGGAACAGCGTCTATACTAATCCCGGGGGTGCACAGGCCCTCAGTAAAGATTTTCCCACAAATACACGTCAAGTAATTCAAGGGGAAAATCCCCCAGTCCAATGGTCCCTAGAGATTGTTTATACCCAAGAGGATTTGAACCTTTGACGTAGGGGAGGATACCCCCAAGCCTAAGGCCTTTACCACTTGAGCCAACCCCTAGGGGTTTGGTTCAACCATCAGTCTTAATTTGTGGAGACTAGCAGGGGAAGAATTTATGAAATTATATTGTTTTGACCAAATTGTAATCAAGGATCTAATTTGAAATCAGAGTCCAATCATGCTATCTTTTATGCAATTTACCCGATGCATACATACATATGGACATACATGACAGCCAGCTGTGGGAATGTTGTTCCCCAGAAATTGAGGGAAAAAAAAAATTGCAAGGTGAGCTTCATTATAATTTCAACACTACCTAGAAGATTGCTGCCAAAAAAATTATTAGATTGAACTGCCTAGAATATTGTGACAGATACAGTTTAAGAGAAGCATTGCCATGTTGTAGGGGTAACTTGAAAATAACCGACTTGACTTGGCCAATACTTATTGAGGAATATTTTATATGACTAGTCATCTCTGCTTTCAGGGGGTTATCCGTGCATCTGTAACACAAGATCATCATGCAACAGAAACGAAACCATTGGCACCGTTACTGGAGATAAAATTACCGGTGCCAACAGCTGGAATTGGAGGGAAACATTCCCCATCACTAGCCTCTACAGTTCACTTAGATAACAGTGGAACAGAAGAGGATGTAGAGGATGGAGAGGATGATGATGACTGGGATGCTTTCCAGTCATTTCCAGCCTCTACAAGTGCAGCTGAAAAAAAGTCAAAATTAGAGAGTCCTGCAAAAGAACTGGCCTTGGTTGAGAACTCTTCTGTTCTGAAAATTGATTCTGGAAGTAATGACCTCCAAGAATACTCAATCTCACAACCTCAAAACATTGTGGAGGAGGAGATCAACCATTCAGAACATCAAGAGGCTGGTGAAGAAGCTATATCCAATAGCCAGGGCAGTCAGGCAACTCCACAGAATGATGCACAAAGTACCAGAAGTGGGATGCATGAATTCCACTCTAGTGTCATCAAGCCCTGTGATGATCAAGAATCAGCAGTTTCAAGCAAAGAGAATGAACAAAGATCATCCGATCTTCAATCTGTTGAAGTTGCTGCAGGATCTGTCGAAGTAAATGATACGGGGGATAATGAGGTGAGAAAGGAGAACCCAGATAACGAAGATGATCTGATATCGTCAGATTCTCTTCTTCCTCGTGAAGAATTATCTTATGAAACTCATGGAGAAGGAATTCTCGAGACTCAGAGGGAACCACAAGAAGCCGATGAAGAAGCCCAAAAGAAAATGACTGCTGAAATTCATAGCAGTGACCACCAGCCGGAGAGTGTTGACTATTCGGGAACACCAGTAAGTGAAGAAGATAATGCTAGACTATGATCATTCTCCGTGACAAATAGTATACGATGTGTATGAAATGATTAGTTCACAAAATTTTCATAGCTTAACTATAACTCCAAGCCAGGGAATCAGATTTTGTAAGGTCCAAGTAGAAGATTATTTGTTTGATGTCAACGTCGTCTCATTATAATCCAGCCGTTACACCAGTTTCGGTTCTCCATTTATCTTCTAAGATCTTCAGCTTTGACTTGATGCTTTAGGAGGGTTCGCATTTCCATATTGTAAGGTCCTGATATTTGACTGATCTACAGTATATGCTCGAAAATATTGAGAGACGTGAATTATCCAAATGACTTGTACAGATTAAGATCTCTTGATGAACTTAAAGGATCTTAATCCCATTTCTTATTTATAAATACCAATGTCGATGGAATTGGCACAAAAGCACCCAACGCATATTCTTATTCATCATTTTCACTATCCAATCCACCCTTGAACAAACTGAACACGCAGTCGTGGTTGGAAGACAATCACAACACACATGGCTACGGCACGAGGCTCAGTAGATGACACAAGACGCCAATTTCGACCGATACGCACGTCACATAATTTCTTCCCAACAGTAAAAGAGTTTGACAATAAGCGTAGATTATTAAACAGTAATGACAACATTAGGAAAAGAAGTTATAGTATTGATAGTACAATAAATTCAAATCTTTCCTTGAAATATAGGTTCTTTAATAAACTTGAGTTTTGTCTTGAAATAAAATAAATAAGTTAATAAAAGCATGATGGATTTCCAGCAAAATAATGTGAACAGTCTTTTATAATCTTTATTCGAATTTTAATTAAATTTGGATAGTTAATAGGCCGAAATTTATTCTCAATTAAAACCTATTTATAAATTCACTTGTTCACACATTCACCTTCCACATTAAAAACGTAATGAACTACGATCGTAAGTTGTGTTTGTTGAAGAAAATTTGGTCTACATATTAATCTAAAAAAATGAAGTTTATGAACGGATATAATTTGATATGATATACTAGATTAGAAAATACTTTTTATTATAAAATAAATTTGATTTATCACGTGTACTCACTCAATTTGTAATTTTATTTTATAAATTATATACACAAATCTATAATTTCTCTAGGTATTTTTATTTACTAGATAAATACTTTAGATACAAATAGATTAACAAAAGTAAATCTATAAATTGCTGTGGCACGTTAGATTGTAAAGTTATTTTTATTATAAAATAGATTTAACGGATCTCATAAAAATACATCAATTTATAAATTTATTTTTATGTAATTTTTTTTTATATACGTAGCAATTATTTTTTTACTATAAATAAAAACTGACATTGAAAAAGCTTTGGACTTGGGCGTGTAGATACTATGTACAAACTCGATTAAAAAACCTATGATTTAAGCCAAGCCCAACCCAGCCCATCGTAAGGAAAATCATTCTCCCTCCCCGGTTCTCCCTCTTCCTCCCTCTCCGCTGCTCAGGCTCTTAAATTCCATAGAGCAGAAGGTAGCTTTTGAGGTTTGGCCAAGGTAAACCCTAATATTTTCATATACATAAAAAAGGAACTAAGAAGTATGGAAGATAGGCCCAAGCTGCTGATACTATACGCTACTCAAACCAGTAATGCGTTGGACGCGGCGGAGCGTGTGGGCCGAGAAGCCGAGCGCCGGGGATGCCCCATCAAACTTCTTTCTATGGACGAATACGACGTCGTAAGTTTTCCGTTTTTCATTTTTCCTATCTTTAATTTCCTTTCTTGGGTTTGTTGAGTTTTTAAGCAAATAAAAAGAGGAGAAAAACGTTGGGATCAAGATGTTTTCTTCTAAAAAAGATGGTCGGATTTGGTACTAGGATCCGAAACTGTTATCTGAGACAATTCAACAGCAACAGCGTTATGTGTCATGTTCGAATATTATGATCTCAAATAGTTTTTTTGATAAGTAATCTCAAATGGTATAAAGGTGGGGCTGATCTATGGCTATTGGGTGTGGATTTGGTATCAGAATCACCCCCTGATGAGTTTGAGTCTTAGAGTGTGACCTGCCCATGTAAGCAGCCTATGTCGGAGCGTAAATTGTCAGTGGCAGTGGATAATTGGAAGAGCTGTACAGAAGGAAAGCTCAGCTCTCTCTAAAAAGAGCTTAATTCAATCTCAGTGAGGTACTGCTATACAGATTATACTTGATCAAGAGTACCCTTTCCAATTTGTCTACATATTTCTTGTCCCTGTTTCTACCTCCCTCTAGTGTGGCCAATCAAATTAGAGAAGCTATAGTGAGACTTTTAGGGAGCGAGCAAGGTGAAGAGCTCAAATCTCACTACGTAAACTGGGAGAATGTGTGCTCTCCGATCTATGAGGGATGACTGGGAGTTTGAAACTTTCTCAGATTCAATGAGGCCCGTCTATACAAGTGGCTTTGCCATTTCCAACATGTGTGGGAGGCCTTGTGAAAAGCTATAGTGGAGTCTAAATTGGGTAGTGCCTGGGGTGAGTGATGTTCTGATGAGGTACATGGGCCGCATGGGGTGGGATTCTGGAAAAATATTAGAAGAGGATGAGGTTTCTTCTAGTCATACTAGATTTGAATCGAGTGATGGCTTGAGATCAGAATCTGGTATGACTTATGGTATGGAGGCAGAGCCCTTATGGAAGCTTACCTAGAGATGTTCAATGTTCCATGAGTGCAGGAAGCTTCAGAGGCTGCCCTATTGGAGTTCTTGGGGGGCTTCCTCAATGCAATGTTAGCTTTGCTTATACTCTACCTGATTAAGACATGGCGATGCAGATAAGATTCTTTGGAACCTTTCCAAGAAAGGGAAGTTCACTGTTCTATCTTTGCCTTGTGCGTCAGGATGGCAACTCTTTTTCTTGGAGGAGTATTCGACAGACTAAGGTACCTCTAATAGTAGATTTTTTTCCTTGGACAGCCTCTTTACATGCCTGATGGCTGCAATCGTGATTTGTAAAATTCCAACTCTAAGTGGTATTAGCAAGTTGGGTGCTATGCTTGGAGTTGCCTTTTCTTTTCTACTTTGAAGGAGAGTAAAATCATACAGAACCTGGTATACAGAAAGTAAGTTAACAAACTTCCATTGCATCTGCCAAATAGTAAGAATTTCTCATGAAGAATGCTACTCGCCGAGGGGGATGAAATGTGAACAACATTCCTTTCAGGTAAAGGACCCTTTCTAGATCAAGGATCCAATCCCTTGTTATCTTATCAATGAATTCTAGAAAGGCTCGAAATAGTGTAAAAGCCCCTAATGAATTGTCCATGGAGGGTGGAAATTTTTGTCGCACTATAGAAAAGGGCAGGAAGGTAACCAAGGAGATGGTGCTCAGTAATGCCAGTGCTTGTTGGCTGGCCAGTACAGTCGAAGAATGTGTTCTATCGGAGGGAAAGAAAGACTTGTTCAAGACATATAGCGATGGAAGTGAAGCTCTATTTGCTCATAGGTCATGGGCATTTTTTGGAAGTAACTGACTATGGTGGTGGTAGGGGGGGTCGTGGTCTCTTAGTGATCCTAGAAGGAGTGGGAGGAAAGGGTTGGAATAGCTTTTCTACGGAGTTGAAACAGAGTTTGGCTAAGAAAGCTCCAGTCCTTGCACCACAAATGGATAGAGAGGTAGAGAAGGGGAAGGAGATTGTGAGGCCGTCCAAGTCGTACGCAGCGGTGGCAGTGGGTGTTGCAGGGAAGAGGGTAGCAGTGCATGGAGTTCCAAGTCATCCTTTGGCGGTTGAACTAAAACATAAAAAGGGAGTCATGGCAAGGGAACTTTCAGCGGGATATGGTCTGAAGAGGGAAGGGGCAAGACCTGAAATGGATAGCTATCCAGGAGAAAACGAGTTGCAGAGGTATCTGCATAGTCTGGAAAAGGAGGTAACGGGCGTGAAGGAGGATTTGAAATTGTTTAGAAAGGAGATAAAGTCTTGGATTTTTAAGATAATCAAAGGTTTGGGCCTAGGCTTGGGTCAATGTATACGGCCCCTAAAAATAGGAAAAAGGAAGTCTACTGGGTGTAATAGTTTGAAGCCAGATAAAGGGAAGGCCACACTTGGGCTCGGCCGCATAAGCCCATTTCGCCTCCCAAACCCGAAATGGAGGCCAAAGATCAATGGGCCCATATTTGAGAAGGGCTCCACTTATGTAATCTCTGTTGTTGCTCCCGGCATTCCTTCGTCGGTGACTTTAGCTCCTGCTCCGGAATGCACGCAAGCTTCTATGGAACATTTGGGGGAGGTTTCTGACGTGTCCCCAATCTTAATGGCAGAGAAGGCGACATGTTCGGTATCTGAGAAATCCGATGGGTCAGACAAAGTTGCACATACAAGGTCGCTAGAGGTGAAGGGACTCATTGCTAACCCAAAATCTCCAATGGAGAGTACCAACGGAGTTGTTGAGGAGGCACAGGATTTGAACAAGGGTTTATCGTTGGTGCCGTTTGAAACTACGTCGGGCGCTACGTCGAGGGAAGACGTTGTCCCCTTGGTATCTCTTCCTCCTTTAAACAATATAGATGGATCTTCTTCGGATTGGGTTTTGCAAAAAGTTAATGAGATTCAACATATTGTGGAAATCACACATGGAGGATGTGAAGACCAGTTTAAAGCTCTACTCTGAGTTTGAAGAGAGCCACTTGCGTGATACCAAATCAAGCTTTAAGAAAAGCAGGGAGTTGAAGCGTCTATTTTGTGCAATTAACTATGACGTTAAGGGTGGTAGCTCAAGTTGAGGTCTGTAGTCTTTCGCATAGAGGGTATTCAGGTGGAGGTTGGGGTTGGAGTTGGGGTTGGGGAGGTGTGTTTTTTTCTAACTCGGGCTTGATGTATTTTGGGTAGTTTTTCGCGGGCTTTTTGGGTCAGTAGGAGCTCCCTAGTATGGGTTAGGGATTTTCAGTGTACTTGGTTACTCCTATTGATTTATAAATAATTCTTTTACTCATAAAAACAAAAAATTGTCTTAATAGAGAAGCATTATTCTCTGCTACATACACTTTTTTGTTGTGTGCGGACATATTGTTGTTCACTTTTTCAGTATAGGAGGAGGGTTGATGTTTATTGCTTGTTTGCACATGTCAACCATAGCTCTCCTTTTTTTTTTTTTTTTTTTTTTTGGGGGGGGGGGGGGGGATNNNTTTTTTTTTTTTTTTTTTTTTTTGGGGGGGGGGGGGGGGAGGATTGGATAGATGAGATTGTAGCATTCTTGGTTGGAAATAAAGAGAAGAAGTGGATGGAGATGAAATGCATTGCAAGTGTGTTGCAATGCATTGGTGGAGGTCCAATGGGGTCTTATTCCTCTCTTTTTTTTCCTTTGAATTTTGTTGTCCTCTAGTGCAGAGTCAGTTCTATCTTTCCTAATTCCTATATAGTATAATTTCCCTACTGCTAAGTGATAAGGAAGCTGTGCCTTCTGTTACTAAAACTTTCATGGCACCTGCTATCATGTCTTGAAAGCATTGCTTATTAGAATGTTACTTGTTTATTGTCTCAGAGTTCCTTACCTCATGAAGACACTGTAATTTTTGTTGTTTCTACCACAGGCCAGGGAGATACACCAGATTCCATGAAGGTTGTATGGAATTACTATGAACATTATTATTTCTGTATTTTGAGGGGGCTAGATGTCTATATTTGGGCTAACCCCTCTCCTTCTCCGTTGTCTAATTTCCCTTGTATCTATGTAGGTCTTTTGGAGGTTTCTTCTGCAAAGAAATTTAAGTAAGCATTGGTTGGAAGGTGTACACTATGCTGTGTTTGGCTTGGGAGATTCTGGTTACCAGAAATATAATGTAACACTTTCTGGAGTTTTACTATATGTAGAAACTAGATAAATGTTGACCCAAAATATTTCAATAATTGCTCTTCCATAAAATGTGGGAAGTTTGTTAACTCCTCCATTTTGCAGTATGTTGCTAATAGAGCTATATGTGTGTAAATATGTACTATGTTGGTTAGATCATCTTAATTGACTTGTTTAGATGTCTATCAAGTGGAATTTTAATCTTGGATTTTTTTTCTCAAATAATCTCCCTCACATGCTTCTAAGTGTCATTTCAATCTTAACTTGGTAACTTTTGTGTTTGAAGAAGTAAAATTTGTTTTTGTCTATGCTGATGGCTGCAGTTTGTTGCTAAGAAGCTTGACAAAAGACTGACAGATCTTGGGGCAGTGGCCGTTGTTGAAAAAGGTTTGGGAGATGATCAGCACCCTTCAGGGTATGATTATAGTGAAATAACTGATGGAAAGATTTATGATCCTCTTCATCGAATTTTCACTTTGCATGTTCTTTTGGTTTTTCTTTGTTGTAAAAACACCGATTGATTTAGACCAGCGAGCACCTGCTAATGAAATCTGTTCACATATTTTGTGGTGGGCTTTAAAGGGTGAAGAGGACTATTTCTTAAAGTAAAAAGCAAGCACATTTGAGATTTTTTAGGTTGTTTTAAGGTTTTTCTTATGGAAATTTTAGGGGCTTGGGACTCAAAAGATCTATGCTAATTTTGAGAATTTTAAGATCAAAGGGTTTGAATGAAGAAGATTCTTAGTGTGAACAGATAGTTACATGAACAGTGAGATGGAGAAAGAGAAGAAAGAAAGTAGGCATACAAGCCTCTTCCGAAAGCAAAGTAGTCACTCTTACTTTCTGATGACATGGAATCTCACCAAGGCAAAGCCCTTCGAACTAAATCCTGCAAAGTAAACCCCACATACACGAGCCCACCTGCATTATTCAAATTTGAGCGTTTGATTTCAATGACACAGTTATATAGGCTTTGGATTTTACTTAACACCACTTTTCTCGGCTGGAAAATTTGAGAAAAGCCTTAACACCACTTTTCTTGCATTGATACCAAAGAAGGTGGGGGCTATGGAGGTTAAGGAGTTTCGGCCCATAAGTTTAGTAAATGGGGTATATAAGATTATTTCTAAAGTGCTAGCAAACCGTCTAAATGAGGTTGTGGGGAAGATCATTACAAAACCCAAAATGCTTTTGTAAAAGGGAGATTGATTCTTGATGCGGTTCTTATTGCCAATGAATGACTGGATAGTAGATTGAAGGTTGGCGCAACAGAGATCATTTGCAAAGTAGACATGGAGAAGGCGTATGATCATGTTAACTGAGATTTCCTTCTCTACCTTCTTGGGAGATGTGGTTTTAGGAAGAGGTGGTGGTCGTGGATTCATTGGTGCATATCAACGGTGAAATTCTCAGTGTTGATAAATGGCAACCCAGTTGGTTTTTTTCATAACACACAAGGCCTAAGACAAGGAGATCCGTTGTCGCTATTGTTGTTTGTTATTATGATGGAGGTGCTTAGTAGGATGACCTCAGCTTTGGTTCATAATGGTTTCGTGGATGACTTTTCGATAAGAACCCCGGAGAGGGGAATCATTGACATATCTCACTTGTTGTTTGCAGATGATACACTTATCTTTTGTAAGGCTAATCAAAATCAAATTTGTGCACTGAAGGCCCTATTCCTTTGTTTTGAAGTTGTCTCCGGGTTGAAAGTGAACTTCGACAAATTAGAGGTGTTCCTAATCTACGACAGTTGACCAACACGTTGGGGTGTAAGATAGCCTATGTTCCTATGACTTACCTGGGCCTTCCATTGGGGGCTCCTTCGAGAGCGTCTTCGTTATGGGACACAGTGGTTGAGAAAGTAGAGCGTAGACTGGCGGGATGGCAAATGATGTATTTGTCAAAAGGTGGTAGAATTACGTTGATTAAAAGTACTTTATCTAACCTACCATCTTAACATTGTTCCCTATACCTACAAGTGTGGCGGTTTGAATTGAGAAACTCCAACGTGATTTCTTGTGGAGTGGAATGGGGGAGGAGTTAAGTTTCACCTAGTCAAGTGGGAGAATCCGAGAAAGTATGCCGCCCCATTTCTAATAGTGGTTTAAGCATTAGAAGTTTGAGGATCTTTAATCGGGCGTTACTTGGCAAATGGTTGTAGAGATATCATAAAGAACCAGAAACCTTATGGAAATTGGTGATTTAGAGCAAATATGGAGGTTTATGGGGGGGATGGTGCACAGTAAGGGGGACGTATGGAGTGGTGTGAAAACACATTCAGTTTGGTCCAATAGTTTACTTTTGTTTACTTTAATAATTGACTTCTTCCTGTTTGGTCCAATAATTGACTACTTTTTGTCTACTTTCTGTTTGGTCCAATATTATCCAATAATTCACCTTTAGGGTAGGTTTGGATAATGAGATAAGAATTTTTTTATTTTAGATGAAATTTTAGAATATTATTTTTTAATATTAGTATTATTCTGGGATTTAAAAAAGTTGAATTGAGATTTGAAAATGTTGAATTGTTTATTATATTTTATGTGGGAATTTGAAAAAATTGTAATAATGAGATGAGATGAGAAGTTTGTGTCTCATCTCACTTTCCAAGCATACCCTTAGTTTACTGGTATTTGGTCCCTAACTATTTTAATTGACTCTGTGGTCTATGACTAATTTAATTGACAATATTTTGTAAGATGGCTATGAGCAAGTTGCTTTTTTAAGTCCATCATGCTAGGGTGGTAATTGATAGACACCACTGTGGGGAATATGTTGGAGGTAAGACTGCTATGTACCATAAACCATATGATAAAGATGAGCTGTCATGGATGGAAATACAGACGATTGTGACCAAGTATGGTTACATTCCAAGTGACCTAGTCTATTATAGACAGCCAGGCCTGGGGATGCACAATGGTCTTAAGTTGCTTACATCTGGCCATGATGTGCTGTCTATGGTGGCTGCGTTTGAGGGTCAACAAGTAGTTAACTTGTATCTTGTGTGTCATTCTCGAACTACAAAGCACCAGCTTGATTTGGATGATCATCACAACGAAGAGGATGTGAATGAGGATGAGGAGAATGAGAAGTAAGCAGAAGCACGTTGCCTTGGACTTAATGATCAATTTTGGAAAGCAGTGTTGAGTAGTGAGGATGAAGGGAGTTAGCCACCTGGAACAGACCATGACAGAAGTGGTCCAAGCGGTGATCCATCACCAAGGTGGCCAAAGGAGGATCACAATGGTATAAAACACTCCTCTATTTTTTGCTCTATTATTTTAGTGTTCATTTCACTAAAGTTGCTAAATAGTGCTTGGTTCCACAATTAGTAGGTAACTTATCTGATATGGTACCAAGTGATGTCCTTCAATCTCCTATTGATAGTGGCGACGAAGGAGATAGTGATTTTAGGTTCCTGAGTTTCAGCATGTTGACTTAGAGAATCCGAAAATATTTGTTGGAATGAAGTTTGGATCTACAGCAGAATTTAGAGAGACAATAAGGAGGTTGAACCTAAAGATTGGTAAGTCTATAAAGTTTGCAAAGAATGATGGGGATAAGGTTACTATTGTCTGCAAGAACCCTAAATGTCCTTACCGGGTTTATGGTCTTGGATTAGAGGGCAACAGACTTTATAAATAAAGTTTATGAATCCAAGACATGAGTGCAGTAGGAGTTATAAGAACTCCATTGTCTCATCATCCTGGATTGCAGATAAATTGCTGCTACTGTTTATCAGCCAACCTAATATGCCTATTCATGCACTTGCTGATGAGATTAAGAGAAAGTGGGGAGTGAAAGCTGATAAAATGAAGTTGTATCGTGCTCGAGTGAAGGCTCAGGTTAAGATATTTGGCAGCCATAGGGAACAGTATGCCAAGGTATAGGACTATTGTGAGACCCTGAAACAAAGGAATCAAGGTAGTTATTTGTTAGTTAGGGTGGATTGAATAGCTCCTGAGTTACCTCCTACTTTTCAAAGGATGTATGTAGGATTGGCAGCCTGTAGAGAGTTTTAAGGCTGGTTGTAAACTAGCTCATCCCCATTATATAATTCATGGTACACATCAATCTTACTCCCAACATATTCCCCACAGTGGTGCCTATCAATTACCCAGCCATGATGGACTTCAAAAAGCAACTTTCTTATAGTCATCCTACAAAATATTGTCAATTAAATTAGTCATGGACCACAGAGTCTATTAAAATAGTTGGGGACCAAATACCAGTAAACTCAAGGTGAACTATTGGATAATATTGGACCAAACAAAGTAGTCAATTATTGGACCAAACAGAAAGTAGTCAATTATTAGACCAAACAAAAAGTAAACTATTGGCCCAAACAAAGAGAAAACTATTGGGCACTTATAAGCAAGTGGCTAATATTTTTTGTTTAATGGTAGTTTGTTTAATAGGTAGTGACATCTCGAAGTGAATGTAGAATACAAAGGTACTTTACTTATAAAAAAAAAAAAAAAGGTACTTTACAAAAAAATTTGTCCATTTTCCTATGCAAGGAACCACTATTGTCATAACCTAAGCTGACATCAGAAAATAAATCCACACTATAGTTGTTCTCAATCTAGGACTACTAAAGCCACTCAGTAATACACTAGCGTCATATTAAGAAGCAAACAACATTGGACCCACCCACGTGCAACATTGAACACAGACATCCTCAAACCCAAACATTTGCCATGCAAAATTCAAGTATAATGAATTAAACATATGTCCATGCACAAATATTGAAGATACGCATAGATGGAACAACAAATAAGCCTGCAAAATAGAAACCCCTTATTTTTTATGTTGTAAACCCTAGCTTTTCCTACGCTTACAGTTAATAATGCCCAACCCTCTAACAGTATATACACATTCCAAATTACTCATTTTTACCCAAAGAACATACAAATTCTATCATCTGAACAGAATATACAATCAACTAACAAACTTCGACATGGACTCACCTCTGCGACACGCACTGAGTGAAGAAGATAGAGAGCAATTCGATGAAGACGAACCAAAAAGAAGCCACTCAGACCTCCAATGAACACGAAACACCAGTTCTCCTTCTGATTGTCACCAGTAGAACAACAATAGATGATCTAGAGAGAAGAAAAGGGCTCACTTAGGGTTTCTCGATTTTTCTCTCTTCAGTGTTGGGGGCACAGAACCGACGGGTGCTTTTGTCTTTGCAGGTGAAGAAGTTGCACTTGAGCAGCACGTGCTTGACTTTCCGTTGCATTTGATGCTGATGGTAGACGAAAGGGGGGGATTGATAAGTTTTGAAAGTTAGAGGGTCGACTATGACGAAATTATTAGTTGGGGGGGCAAATTGCGAATCGCGGGAAAGTTCGAGGGGGCAAAGTGAAATTTTTCATTTTTAATATTATTTTTGTTTGGTGATTTGAAAAAGTTGAATTGTTTTTTATTCTTTATTTGAAAGTTTGGGAAGTTGTAATGATTAGTTTGAAAGTATTTGTGTTTGAGTGATATTTGGGAAGAAGATGGGATGAGATGAGATGAGAATTTTGGGATGCAAACTTTTTTCCAAACAAACCCTTAGACCCCGAGACCTGTTAAAAAAGCCATATGGACTGCCATTCACCAAAATCGAGAACTTCATCGTGGATATCACCGGATCCACGAGCACCATCTCTCTCCAAAACCACATCTCTCCAGCAAGTAGGAAATTCCAATTGACATGATCATAGGCCTTCTCCATACATCATGGATTTGCTTGGGATCCAATCAGGCCTTCCTTTCTAAGCCTTCAGCACCCAACGAGGTAGAAATATAGTCAAAGATGAATTTGATACATTGCATTTTTTTTTCTTATATGTTTTTGTAACGGTTAGCTCATTCTCTTCCAAAGTGCAATAAAACTTGAGTTATGATGCACCTACTACACTTTTACGACTAATTTGATAATCTACCAATACAATCATGCCACTTCATTAAAATATATTTCAATTTTATAAAACTACTCTCCATTTCATATAGAGTTGTAAAAGAGTTGTAAGTTCATCGTTTTCCATAAAATTCTGTCTGTGTGCAAGTTTACTATGATATGCTACTTGGGATAGTATCAAGTTTGCTCAAGATTGATTCTGATGAAAGGTATGAGGCTGCACTGGATCCATGGATGTCATCTCTGTGGAGTATCTTGAATAAAATCAATCCTAAATTCTTCCCACAAGGTCCATATTTGGCGATTCCTGATATGAAATTGATTGATCAACCAAAAGTTCAGATCACATATCATGGTGATGACAATGTGGATTCACAATTTCCAACATACCCAGGTAATGTGGATAGATTTCTTCTCATGGTGAATGCTCAATAAAAACTAAAAAGCCAATATTTTGCCTTCCTAAACAGTTTTTTCTTAGTTGCCATTTGTTACTGTTCTCTTCTTTCTTTCTTTTTTTTCTTTTTTTTATAAGTAAAAATTCACACATTCTGAATTAATGAAGGTAGAATGAATTCATAGAGAATGAATAACCTAACATCTCATATTACTAGAATCAGGTTTCATGTGCCTATCCCATGAAAGGTTTGAATTCAGATAGAGATATAGAGGGAAACATGATACATGTCTAGTGTTTTTATATATTCATTGATCTATTCTGCTGTGAATTATATATTTTCATCATTGCAAATGCTAGGTACGTAACTAGAACATCCGTGTTTAATTCTAGTCTATATATTGTTTACTAGGAACTGCTTTATTACCAAAAATTGGCTAGTCCCTAGATTTTTTCCTTTATATTTTTCTCCTATTCCTATTTATTAATCAGAAAAGCGATGCTAGGATACAGAGAATAAATTTTCAATGATTGAAGTGGTGAGTTGAGTTTTTCATGTGTTCTCTTTTTGTTTATCTGTGATATCTATTTTTCATAGAAAAAGTGGGTTGACTTGAAGATAAAACTGAGATATTACTTTATTATGTCAAATCAGTTTATTTATAGCAAATATCCACGTTTACTTTTCAAATTATAGTGGTAACAATTAATTTTCAGGTAACGTGGTTTTTACTGACATACTAAATATTTCGTTGTGATGTCAGATTTAAAATGGATTGAGATGCAAATTGGGTGGGCTCGCTCAATGTCTCCTGGAAAATTTACTCATGACAAGACTAGGCCCGGCTGCTTTCTGAAAATGGTATTGATATCAGGCTCCATTAACGTATAGAAAAACAAAACAAAACAAAACAAAAAAAAAAAATTGTTGTATTTCCGCAATGCATTATTTAACTGTTTACTGATCTCAGTCAATATATGGTGCAAGGCATGGCATTACCTGTGGTATTTTAAGTTCCAAACTTTTTGATTCCTCAGTTGAAATGGGAGAAGATAATGATACTCGGCCCTCTCTACTTGTTCAAATGAGTTAGGAGAGCTTAGTACCTTATCAATTACACAAGTCCCTATCCTCATAAATGACTCACAAAACTTGTTGAAAAAACAAATAATTTTATATATGAAATGGATGCTAAGAAATCCTTTTCTTTTTTTTTTTTTTATAAGTAAGAGGTAAATTTCATTGATATGAATGAAATAGGCATAGTCCGTGTACACAAGGAGTATACAAAAGAACACCTAAATACATCCGAGGAACGAGAAATTAAGAACAGAAAATCATGAGCATTGTTCCCATTAAGTACAATAGCAGAAAACCAAAGCAATAGAGTGTGTATAAAAAATTCTGAAGCTCCGCCATTGTATAAAGAAATCCGTTTGAAACAAATTTATTGACCAAAAGATGCATATTATTTATGCTTACATTGGTGTAGTTGTTTGGACCTGCAATTTTTCTAAAATATTTGATAGGTTCTATTTTACTTTTTGTGGCAGCCCCTGCAAGAGCATACCTTTTTTATAAGTCCCTGCAAGAGCATACTTACAAGTAAAAGCCCTTTCTCCATTGATTGCATTTGCAATGGGGACAATGGTTTGAACTGGGTTTGCACTTCTATTAAATTAAAGACACGCTAAAAATTCTGACAATTTCTATTCTCTAAATTTACTAACACCTTCTTTGTCTTGTGTTTTTTTTTTCACCCGAGTAGATTTAAGTAATCAAAGTAAACGTTAAGTTTCTTCCTGCATGGAAGGATATAGAGAGAAGAAAAAATGTAAAATAAAAAAGAAAAATGCACGAATAAACTAATGTCATTTTGGTGATGTCGGATGATTATTTCATACAATTTCTCCAAAGTGTGAACTGAGGTTTGGAGCTTTTTTGTGCTCCATAAATGGCTGTCCAAGGACTCTCTTATCCTGCTTCCTGGAAGAAATTATAAAAAGAAAGAAAATGTTTAGCTCATAAATGTCCATTTAAGACCATGGTATGAGTAGTCTAAAATTCAGATCGTTTCCAGAGATTTGAAGATCGTGAGCAGTCAATAGATGAGCTTAGAATTTTCTTTCTCAATGCTTTATTACATTGTTCTATTGTAATTAATTTTAATGGCATGAACTTTCATGAATTTCTTAAATCACTAGACTAGCAGACTATATGCTCTTGCATATGTTCTGCGCACTTGGGCTCTTGCCCATTCTTATGATCGATAAAAAAAACTTTTTACCAATAAAAAAAATGAGATCCTTCATATTTTAATGTGGTTAGTCTATGCATCTTGCATTAACCCTGAAAATACTAAGGTCTTTGTTAATCCTAAATGTCTTGGATTGCTGTTGGCTATTTGACATTTATGTTGTGCTGGTTGTCACTTTTAAAAAATTGGTTGTGAAATGTGTATTTTTTATAATTTTATTTGGTCAAGGCTGCTTGGTCTCTCTCTCTACCACCACTTTCTCTTGAATTCCTCCTTTCTTGGGATTTTCTTGTGTAGATTAAAAATCAACCGCTGACTAGAGCAGGATGTGGCAAGGATGTGCGCCACTTTGAGTTTGAATGTGTTTCTTCTGTAAGTTGTTTACCTTATGTTCTTATCTGGTGAAAATATAATGGTCTCTGTGTATTCTGTCTTTACCCAGTGTTACTCCCACTTAAGTGGAGTCCTAGGGGGAGTGGTCACTGGGCTTGCATGCAGTGACCACTCTCTAGACTTTAGCCTTTGCACTTGCACTTGGCAGCCTGAGATTTTTACCACCACACAAGATGATTGCCCCTCATCACTTTGTATTCTGAGTCCATATATTATATTGTAATATTAAGAAAAATTCATCATTTTCACTTTATTTGAATATTCAGGCCATTGAATATGTGGCTGGTGACATCCTCGAGGTTCTCCCCGGTCAGAATTCTGCTGCAGTGGATGCTTTCATACAGCGTTGTAGTTTGGACCCCGATGCTTTGATTACTGTAAGCAGTTTTATTGTTTGCTGACTGAACCTGGGTGATTTCTCTTTTGAATTATACATTTGCATAAATTGATTTTGAGTCATAGCATGTGATCACATAAATGTATACTGATAATTACATGGCCTTGTTCCTAGGTATCTGGGGTTTCAAGAACGAGTCCTGATCTCCCAATCGTTTATTTTTTAATTATTCTTAAGGGGTTTCAAGTTCTTAATATACCAATTAAGCTTTTCTTTCTTTGAGTAAAGAAAACTATGAATATCTGCTTTGTGGTTGTTTATTAATTTGCATCAAGTTATATTTCTTGGGACCCACTGACTGCCTATAATCACACACACCTCTTCGATCATTAAATGAACTGGTATATGTCTCGAATACTCGGGCTCTTGCCTACTCTTTTGATCAATATAAATTTGTTTACCGATCAAAAAAAAATTTAAATGAACTGATGTGCAAACCATTCGTCAAAACCTCTTCCCAAACTGTACAAGCTTTTTCCACATACGCAACTGTGGTTGTGTGATGAACTTCAAATGTACCTTTCAAGTACGTAAAATGGATATTTATGTATGGGCTGAATACCTCTTAGGTAAGGGAATTGGTTTCCCTGTATTGCTCCTGTCTGGGATCATATTTTACCATGTTTCATAGTAGGCAAGTGGAACAAAATGGGCCCAAAGTATAGAATATAAATTATTCATTACCACTGAAAAGGGTTGCCCAAGATCTGAAACAGACGCCTCCTTGCAACAAGCAATTGTCAACAGAGGGAAGACTTCCTTTTGGGGTTGATCTTTGCGCCAACTAGCATGCTAGATCTGATCTTGGGCCCATCATATACCACCTCATATGTAATAGATCTTGAGAATTCTTCCCATCCTCAAAATGTTTTTGTACACCCCAACTCCAAAAGGCCCATTGACTGCACTGGAACACCACTCACCCCAAATGCTATCATCCTTAATTTCCACTGCTGATTGCCACAAACCCTCCCTTTCCATTGCATACTAAGATAACCATTAGGTTTTTGCCTCACAAACCACCTGAGGAGACCCCAATTTAAATCTTTGGCCAAATAACTACGTGACTCTCCACATACCCTGCTCCACAAGAAAACCTTTAAAAGCTTCTCAATATGCTTAGCAACGCCTACCTATTTGGTAAAGAATTCCTCTTTGGGCAGGTGGCACCTATAAACGGTATTTATCGGAGACCAATTGTGAGCTGCCACGTAGGTGTTCCTCACTGCACCCTCACTGCACCGTGTAAGACGCATAGCAGGGAATTACACTCAGCTCTCTCCCCGTCCCGCTCGAGCTCCAGACCGAAGATTGAACTCCCGAGTTCACTCTCTACCTTACTCGATCTCTCTTCTTCCTTCTCCGAACACCTTGGGCCGATTTTCTCTCTCTCATATATGAGAGGAACTGTATCCAGAGGATTCGACTTGGCTCCAACATAGTGAGTGCGTCTCCACTCTGAGTAAAGATGCTCTCTTTTCAGTCTCGATCCCATCTGATCGTTATCTGCTCATCAATTGCTTCCCACGGGAAAAACAAAAAACTTGATGGGTATCTAAGGTTCTTGAATTTTGCTTCTTTTTCTCTTTTGTCATCCCCTTTTTCTTCCTTTGAGCTTTGTCTATTTTTGGGTAATTTTTATTATTATTTTGTTGGATGTTCACGGCTCTGATAAATTCTTGTTTTTGATCTGATTTAGGTAGTTTAATGCTTAATTAGTCCCGGATTCGCCTTATTAGTCGTAACCCTACAAGTCGCCATGGATCAAAGCTTTCTTGGTTCGCCCAATTTCATACATGTCGATGACCTTACTGATTTCAATCAGCACCCAAATCTTCTAAACGACTACGCTTTCAATGTACCCTCCCCAGACCTTACCTTCCTCGAAAGTCCTCTTCTTATACCTGACACGGAATCCACTGGTTTCGCTCCACCGATGTCATCAGGCTCTGCGGCGGAGGCCTATGCTCCGTCCACTGCTGCTGGAAGCTTGAGCCCAGCGTTTGTGATGAAGAGTGAGGTTCCGTTTGGTTCTCTGGAGATTGAGTGAGGTTCCGTCAAGTGCCCTTCGGTTCGAGAGAGATCGAGTGGGGTTCCGAGGGAGGGTTTTCGCCTTTCGATTTTGAGAGAGAGAGCAGAGAGAGAGGTAGTGTTTTCGTTCGAGAGTGCGAGAGAGAGAGCATAGCAGAGAACGTTTCTTTCTCAGAGAGGGGTCATTCCCTAGTTGCGCGTCTCACTCGAAACTTCTTCTACCGCACACGTGGCGAGCTGCTATTGGCTTTCGTTAAACACAGGTTGTAGGAGACACCTGCAGGAAGGTTTTCTCTTTGGTAAAGAGTGCTAGGAAATAAGTGTGCAAGTGAAAAAGAGTGCTTTTGACTGTCGAGAAGTATGCACGGTGGATGAAAGTTGCTAAAATAAAATGTTGAGTTAGGAAGATAGAATTACATTTAGAATTAATGCACTAGAGTTGCATTATTGGGCAATAAAGGGAGCACCAGGCTGAGGTGGTTTGTTTATATGTGTGTATTTATTTGTGAGTGCAGGTCAATATGGTCTGCTCATGTGCAATTAAAGTTCAATTACTGATCATTATGGTTGATTGTAGTAGACCAAGATGATTGCACCACATGGACATCAGGAAGCTTATAAGGATATGAGTGGAGAGATGTGTGAGAGAGTTAACACATGCATAATAATCAATGTAAATTTCAGGATATGGCTTTCCCGATAGCAGATTTTCTTGGGCCCAAATCCGAAATTTTAGGCCAATGATATATATGTAAATATGAGATGTTTAGCTCTTAAAGATGCCCTGCAATTTTTCTCTCTTTGATGCATTTTCGTTGGTACATCATGCATACACGTACTTCTTAGTATATCTGTCTACTAGCCAAACATTTTAAACTTTATTTTATTTGATTGCAGGTTCATCCTAGAGAGAAGGACAATCACTTTCTTGATACTTGTACAATTGCCAAGGTCCCGATAAAATTAAAAACTTTCGTGGAATTGACAATGGATGTTGCATCAGCTTCTCCTCGTCGCTATTTTTTTGAGGTAAGGAACCCATATGCTTTAGCTCTTCTGTTTTTACCCTTCTATGGGGGTTTTCGCAAGAAAATTGCCACTGCCAGTTTGTATTACATGTCATTTTCTTGCTTCCTAGTTTTTTTCTTCATTCAATTGGGTAATGGATTTTGATCTTTACTGCTCATCTATTTATGGGTTTTAGATTACACCAGGATGCAGACCAGTGGTCAAAGCGCCGACATGGGATGAGCTTTAGACTTTAGACATCCCTGACTTGATTCCACATTAGGCGTTCCCCTAGATTACCTGATACATGATTCTGAGGAGTGGGGTTGTATATATGGAGTTTACTCCCCTTGGATGGATCCTAAGGATCTGTTTGGTCAGGTTTCACATCATCAAAAAAAAATATAAGTAATGCTAGATACAGTTGTGGAGTATGCAAGCACTGTGCAATCCTTTTGAGAAAGAGTGGGGTCTACTATTAAAAAATTAGTTTTTTTTCATTTGGATTCTGTATTTATTCACTTTTTTCAAAGGAATTGTTTGGTGCTTGCGCACTCCACGATTGCAAATATCATTTCTCAATAAATATATTGGTTTTGGATGTATTGCTAGATCCATACTCTAAGAATATGAACTGGAATTAAAATGGAAAATGTGAAGTTGCGTCCACAATTTGGTTGATTTTCATTATTAGAAGGCCACCCAATGGGACAAAAAAAGAAAAAACCGAACATGCAAAATCAAAAAAGTCAACTAAAAACAAAAGAGAAGAATCTCGTTTTGCATCATGCTCGCAATCTGATTGCAAGTCTAACAATGATATGAATTCAGACTTATTATTGATAAGTTGTCCAACTCTGTCCATTGTTTCAGGGAAAGAAATAAAGTGAGTAGTGTTTCATCCTAAGCATGGTTTCTCAATGTTACCTAATTCTACTGGTTATGCATCTTGATATGTTTGTACTCCTATAGTTATCTTCCATTCTGTTAAAATATTTTGCAGGTCATGAGTTATTATGCAACAGCTCCACATGAAAGGGAAAGACTTCAATATTTTGCTTCACCTGAAGGAAGAGATGATCTGTACCAATACAACCAGAAGGAACGAAGAACTGTTCTGGAGGTGATTTCCAGTGAATATAATTGATTCATTGCTCTTAGGACTGATGAACAACTCGAGTATGGTTTGTTTATCAAACAAACTAAGGTTAAAGAAAGATTTAGAATTGTTTATTAATTGATTAATTCAGCCCGTCTAACCATGCATAACTTCAACTTTTTAATTTCTATAATATTATATTTGAGTTTGTTTTTACTTATCAAAAAAATTATTGGAGTTTGTAATAAGATCATTGTAAATATTTAAAAAGATGAGAGAGAATCCCCTTCCAAATGGATGGATATAGCTTGAATCCTAATAATTGTAAGTCAAGCTGTATATATAGAAAATACATTATGTTTATATGATGAGTAAACTATAAATTATATTTATGTGAACTCGATATTGGATTTTCTAAGCTTTAAATAAGGAAATAAGGTCATAAAATAAAATATAACTAGGACTTTGGAAGAGAAAATATTATATGATTTCGTTGCAAATGCTAGATTGGTAAATTTACTATTATAAGTTGATAAATGAAATTAGCTTATCTTATTAACTTGAATGATATAATCATAACCGTAATTAAACAATAATAATTGGTACCAGTTAATGAAATGTTTAGACTATAATGGTAGTACTTATTTTATGTGGAAAGAATAAATTAATCAAATCATGCGTGAACAGGGGAAAAAAAGAACTAAACCTAAGCATTTAATCTTAGCTCAGTAATGAAGCTTGAACTTTCAATACTCGGTTGGGCTCCCCAGGATTACAGCTTTATGCACTGTTCTGTCCTTTATCAACATTTCTGTCACATGAGGGTATTGTGCTGTTACTAATTGTTTATTGAATCTGCTAAATGCTGCATGAGATGCAAATCGCGTTTCCTAAATGCGGTAATGGTTGCATGCTTTGTTCCAAAACCTTGATTTTCAGATGATTTAGAGCGCTTATATATTTTCAGCATTCTCATGCGGATGGGGTGTTGTTGTGTTGATGCTCTCTCTTGCACAATTGAAAGTAAAATTGTCACTGTTTTTCCTTTTAGTGGCTATAGAGGATTTCAGATGTCAAGTAGTTTATTAAAATTATCTGAAAAATCCAAACAATCTTTATTATTTACTCTTTTCTTCTCTAGCATGCTCCAGGTGTAATAAGTCTCATTTTTTTAATGAAATGATTTTCTTTGTAACAGGTATTAGAGGACTTCCCATCTGTTGAAATGCCATTTGAATGGCTAGTGCAGTTGGTTCCTCCATTAAAAACCAGAGCTTTCTCCATATCTTCGTCTCCTTCAGCTCACCCCAATCAAGTGCACTTAACTGTCGATGTAGTGTCATGGACAACACCTTTTAAAAGAAAGCGAAGTGGTCTGTGCTCAATGTGGCTAGCCAAACTTGATCCTGAACAAAGTATGCCATAAATGTACCTATCAGAGCACATTATAAAATAAGCGACCACACTTATTACCTGTTAATATACTTTAAACATTCATTCTGTCATGAACAGGCATTTATGTTCCAGCATGGTTTCAGAAAGGTACCCTTCATCCGCCACCACCATCACTTCCACTCATTCTTATTGGACCTGGAACTGGTTGTGCACCTTTCCGTGGATTTGTGGAGGAGAGAGCTATACAAAGTGAATCCAATGCAACCGCTCCGGTTATTTTCTTTTTTGGTTGCCGAAACAAGGAGAATGATTTCCTATACCGAGACTTTTGGTTGTCGCATTCACAAGAGGGTGGGGTACTTTCGGAAGCTAAGGGTGGAGGTTTTTTTGTTGCTTTCTCAAGGGATCAGCCGCAGAAGGTTTACGTGCAGCATAAGATGCGGGAAAATAGTAGGGCAATATGGAAATTGCTGAGCAAGGGAGCTGCTGTCTATGTTGCAGGTTCATCCACCAAAATGCCTTCTGACGTGTTGTCTGCCTTTGAGGATATTGTATCCACGGAAGGTGGGCTTTCAAAGGAAGCTGCTGTGAGGTGGCTTAGGGCACTGGAAAAGGCTGGCAGGTACCATGTTGAAGCTTGGTCTTGAGCCTGCTTTATTCTTTATGTCATGAAAAAGTGAAAACACCTGTTTTGCAGTGGATTATTTGGATTGAAGTTCAGGGAAATTTCTAACCGATGTCTTTTGACCAAGTATACACCAGAAGCGATTTGGGTAGAGGAGATTGGTCCTCGAGAAAGCATCTGTAATAGTTGTAGAATTTTGTTCGACAAGCTTATAGATAATTTCTGAACGTTTGAATCACGTTAGTTTTGACCGGGGGTCTAATTGTCAAAAAAAAAAAAAACAGATAAGTAGGAAGATTACTTTCCTTTTGCTGCTGTGGACGGTTCTTATCGTATTTTTTATTTTTTCGGCAGTATCCGGTCATGTTAACCTTGAATAAAGTCTAGGGTTTGGACATACTTTTCACCCGGAAAAATTTTTGTCTTAGATTTTGCGCCTTAACCGTCAAAACTGACGTATTAAAGCTTGGAACTATCAAAAATTAGTCATAATAACATCTATCCATATGTGACCTTTTCAGGTTAATTTATTAGTGTTTACTAGTTATGTGCCAGCCGGTCGGTATGGGAATGCATTACATAGATGTCTTTCAGCTACTCAAAAGATTAAACAAATCTGGACAGGAAAAATAAATCATTATACCCGTGTCCCATGACAAAATTATGTATGAGTTTTGTGATTAAATATTTAGAAAAGAAATTCGGAAATGCCAGGGACTGCAAAGGATGAAAAGGCGGGGCATAGATATCTTGACAGCATCTGTGTTTAAAAAGACTACACAGGACAAATGAGTGGGATAAAGACACTAAAGACAAACCAAATTGACAGCCGAGGCGGAGAAGTCCGACATAAACGAAAGAAAAGGGCAAAAAAAAAAAAAGTAAAATAAGGAAAGATGACCACTTCGATCAGTCCTCAAACTCATGCATGTGATCTAAAAGATAGTTGGCTGCAAGCTCCTCGTTCTTGTTGCAGGCAAAGAAAACTTCCAGTACTAGGGCCCGGTCAAAGCCCATCGCTTCAAGCTGCAAGAGATTCCAAGAAAAGTTTTCACATAACTTGCCTCACTTCATAATACAAGGTCTTATTCCAAGAAAAACAAAAAAAAAGCCAACAAAAGAAAAGGCACAAGATTCTAAGATATGCAATTATAAATGATGATGGTGATGGTGATGAAAATCATGTACTTGAAACATTGCAGACTGCACAATTAAGTTTAACTTTTCCCAAATGCAGATGAATAGGCCTAATTGCTCACGAATAATCTAGGCACATATTTTCAGAGAATTCAAAGCTACGGTTGGGTACTAAAGAGTAAAGATATAAGACCATGTCAGTTCATCCAAGTAAAGTATTTAAAGGATGAATTGACAAAGATAAACAGAGTAAACAGCACGCGAGGCAGAATTATATTTTGAGGAACAGATATAATACAACTTGATAGAATTACTCAGCATGGAGGCATGTATTCCCTTGCAGAGTCTCACTCTTTGCAGAAAAAACTGATAACTACTGAAAGGCTAGAAATAAGGGCAAGCGAACTTACACGTTCAATGGCCTGACGCTCCTCGGGGGTGACAGTCACAGCCTGTGGCATTGCTGAAGCGTCCTGACCCAGTAGGTTCCTGATTATTTATATATTAATATGCAAATAAGCATCCATTCATTCCCCATATAAATAAAAAACAACTAATAACACATCATATTCATCTCACCCTTCACTTATGATAAGAATAAATAAGTATTCATCTTACCCTTCTCCTTCAACTGGTTCATTTATCAGGCGTAAGAAATCAGCCTGATGCTCTTGAATCAGGCGCATTAGTTGCGGATTTTGCTTTCCAAGCTCCTGGAGCATAGGCTGCAATGGAAAAAGAGTTAGCAGAAACCAATGTTAAACCGTAAGTTACTAAAATGACCAAAGTGACAACAAAAAAGAATCTGACGTCTGACATTAGAGTACCTGCAATATTTGGGGGTTTGCTTGCACCATAAGTCGCAAGGCTTGGAACTGAAATAAAGAAAAAATGCTCAAGGAACCTCTAGCAAGTTTGTGGACAATAAGCCAACACCCAGGTTAGGAAAAGTCATAGTTAAGATACCTGTTGACTGTTTCGCAAGAAGTCCAAGGTTCCTGCACCGGCATTTGTACCCATAGCAGGAAGACCCTGATTAAAAAAGATTTATAAGTCCTTTAGTTGATTTCAACAAAGTTCATAAGTAATTGATCAAAAGGTATCTACCTGTGGGAACAGATCGAGGGGGTTTGCATTGGGCCCACTAGTAGGTGCTGCCGGTTGTGGAGCCTGGGCAGGAGGGTTTACTGCCTGACCGCTTGCCGGAACTCGAGCAACCGGGGGAACATCTGCTTGCTCAGGAATTCCCTGAAATTGTATTAACTCTCATCTTATCTGATAATATGACTAACAGAGAGACATGCTTAAATCCAAATTAATATATATAGACATGAGCGAATGAGCAACATGTTTAATNGAGTTAGCAGAAACCAATGTTAAACCGTAAGTTACTAAAATGACCAAAGTGACAACAAAAAAGAATCTGACGTCTGACATTAGAGTACCTGCAATATTTGGGGGTTTGCTTGCACCATAAGTCGCAAGGCTTGGAACTGAAATAAAGAAAAAATGCTCAAGGAACCTCTAGCAAGTTTGTAGACAATAAGCCAACACCCAGGTTAGGAAAAGTCATAGTTAAGATACCTGTTGACTGTTTCGCAAGAAGTCCAAGGTTCCTGCACCGGCATTTGTACCCATAGCGGGAAGACCCTGATTAAAAAAGATTTATAAGTCCTTTAGTTGATTTCAACAAAGTTCATAAGTAATTGATCAAAAGGTATCTACCTGTGGGAACAGATCTAGGGGGTTTGCATTGGGCCCACTAGTAGGTGCTGCCGGTTGTGGAGCCTGGGCAGGAGGGTTTACTGCCTGACCGCTTGCCGGAACTCGAGCAACCGGGGGAACATCTGCTTGCTCAGGAATTCCCTGAAATTGTATTAACTCTCATCTTATCTGATAATATGACTAACAGAGAGACATGCTTAAATCCAAATTAATATAAATAGACATGAGCGAATGAGCAACATGTTTAATGCTCATCACAGAATTTCCACAAGGGAAACACAATCAGCATGTAGGATCAACGCAACTCCACACAAGACAAGGTCCTAGCATGGTTGGCTATAAATAGATGTACTACCCTGCATATTCTGTACTAATGGCTCAAGCACGTGAATGTAAAACAAGCTTGTTAATTTATGTGGCATGATATTAAGAAAAGAGAGGGGTGTAAGCAAAAAAAATGCAACGATTAGGACCTTAGGCCGTCATGAGAATGCACTATTAGTCATTTCGCATTTGATGTTCAGTATCACAAGTTACAAGCCTTTCTCAACTATCAACCGAGGCCCACATCAGCTCTCATTACCATCCCACCATAAACTAGGTCAACACCACTTACATCCATGTCCCTCTTCAACTACCCAACACATGCTGGGGAGAAGTGTAAAAATTATATTGTCTGCAAGTACAGTCAACAATCAATGCAAGCCTTAATCGAAGTCGAGTAAAATATTGTAGTCATTGGGGATCCCAAAAGATGGCTGGATAAAACCTCTATGGTTTCGCATATAACTCCCGATATGAAATGATGAGAGAGAGAGAGAGCCCCTAATTATAGCTAGGGTCTTGGGATTGATCAAAAGAAGAAAGATTACAACTTGTAATCTATTTGCATGGCCAACTGCATTTTTTGAATGGCAGCATCTCTAAACTTGTCCAGTTTTACCCTTTCATATCTTTTCGTAACTTTTTACTTTTTCAAATTAGGTGCTTCTAATGTTCACGCTCACTGTACTTTGGTAGCGCCTCACTTTTTAATAAAATCGTCTCGAAAAAAAATCAGGTTTTCGTGTCAGCTTTGGAAAACACGCAACAGTGAATTGAAACTTTAATAAATTAAAACATGAATAGCTTGAAGGAAAAACGAGTCTACAACTTACGAGTAAGATCCAGTCACATGGTGAAATACTTACAGAATATAGGTATTCAACAGCTCTTTCAGGGTTGTTAAAAGCAGCACGTAAAGCACGGACAACAGTGTCCCGATCCCAACTTCCTCCACCCATATCCAGAATCTGCTGAACAGTAGCCTCCAAATTATTTCCTGCAACAAGATTTGATGCTGCTAGGCCATAAACATCTGATTCTGAACTGCATTACCCAAAATGAGAATAATCAATAAAACAATACAGTAAAAGAAATAAATTATTCAACATCGCTTGAAGTTCTCTACATTATACAATTCTAGAATAAACCAAAGGTTAAAACACAAGGTCTTAACTATCACGCATGAGACTCATATCCAAAACAATAACTACCGATACTCACGAAGCAGGAGGGACGACAACTGGAGTGGTTTCAGGGGCAATCTGTGCTCTGCAGAATTTGATAAAAAGCAGCAGAAAAGTCAGTCAAGTAAGAAGCAAACTGCAGCTATATAGAGCTCCAAACTCATACTAAGCTTTGAAGAACAGGTTTTAACTCACGGTGCTGGAGTTGAGGGAGGAGGTTGAGATGGTGGTGCTGGTTGTGTCGAGGTAGGAGGTGAACTCACAGGTTGGGCCTACACAGGTAAGTGGCTCTATTGGAGCAACTTCAAATGGCAATAATGACTGCAATGCTGGTGATAACAATAACAGAAATCAGTAGAATATGAAACAGACTCATCTGTACTTACTTGGCTTGTGGGTGCAGTTGTTGTACTTGAGGCTCCACTTGATGAGACTTTATTCTGCAATAGTTCCAACATGCACACATTAGTCTAACATTAAAGCAACTAGCTTAAGGGACTCTTAAAAAAATAGATTTTAAAACAAAAGTTTAAGAACCAGTAAGACACCTGAAGGTCCTGAACAGCTATTTTTAATTACATGATATCTTGTGATGCAATGAGAAACCAACACTGAAGTTTAAAAAGACAAAAAAGGGTAAAAAGTAGTACTAAATCTTTTTTTTTACAAGTAAAAGGAGTAAGTTATAAAATAAGAATTTTCAACTTTCCACAGAAGTTGAGTTTCCAGTTTCTTTTTAAGTGGTTAGAACATCGAAACTGAAATTTGTAAACCTAGGGATTTTTTTTTTTTTTTGAATGGTGCTGGGTGTCTGGGAAGAGCATCCTAACTAATCCCGAGGATGCACAGGCCCTCGACAATAAGTTTCCCGCAAGTGTACCTCAAATAATTCAAGGGAAACATCCCCCAATCCGATGGCCCCTAGAGATTGTTTGCACCCAGTGGGATTCAAACCTTAGACCTGAAGGGAGCATACCCCCAAGACAAGGCCTTTACCACTTGAGCCAACCTCTAGGGGTTCTAAACCTAGGGATATGAATTGCTATAAAGTGCAGATGAAGAGTTTAAGTTCTGAGAACAGCCACCTCATGCAAAATCATGTTGAAGTATATGACCCCATATGGAAGCCACCCCTCCCAACACCTCACTTCACAATGAAAAGCCTTACACAATGAACCTTAATCAAGGGACATAAACTATGCCTAGGTTGAATATGATCTTTTGCAGAATCCTTCACGGCCCAATAACCTAAACTCAGCATGGATAATATATCATATCTTCTTTTTTACAGAGCCAGCCCACCAGAAGAGGAAACAAGGTTGTAATAATGTAGGCTGCCAAAATCAGACTTAGAGTCACTCTTTGGGGATACAGAAAACACGACAGCCAAAGATTTAACAAAACACATGGATCTAGCATGAAACAGCTCCAACCATAAGTAGTCCTTTTCTTTTCCCTTTATTCTACACAAATTGAATCCAAAGAGATACCCAGACTGCACCCTACAATCAGAATCTAATATAAAAGGTACTGTTGAGTTTATAAGTTCTACAATAAATCAAAGAATATACATAGCCTAGAAAATACTTGCTCAGCACACAAAACAGATGCGTAGATAGCCACTACAAGTCGGTCAGTTGATATGAAAATAAATAGAAGATATATGAAAGAGACTTTCATAGCATAATGGCAATCAAGTCACCTGCCTTTAGTTGATCTTAAACAGAAACAACTATCTTCCATTTTCTACTTTTTTTCATTATTGTTTTTATACTTATATCTGTCATATCTAAATAGACATCATTCTCCTTGAATTACCCGAGGTGCACTTACGGGAAACTCTTTGTTGAGGGCCTGTGCACCCCTGGGATTAGTCGGGATGCTATTCCTAGACACCCAGTACTACTAAAAAACAGAAAAAATAGACATCATTGCAATTTTCCCCCTTTTTTTTTATCAATGTAGCATGAGTTCTAGTTCTCAGGGCAGGAGAAAAAAATTAAAAAAACAACATAAGAGAGAAAATAGACAGTAGACAATAGAGGTTTTTGTTGTAAGGTTTTTTATCATGAACTATTGTACAACCTTCTTTTCTCATAGGTAAAACTATGTCCCACATGCATTTCTTAACCTTCCTTTTTCAAGTAAGAAACATACTCCAGATGAGATAACATATTCACCTTGGTTAACATGATGACAACAAAACTATTCTCCACAACTTTATTTTCCTCAAGTGTTGTGGCATCCTTAAGAACTTTCCCCTGATGAATAAGCATCTGTTGTGCAGCAGGGTAAACACCAGAACCCTGTAGAGCCTCTATATTTTGCTTCACATCAGCCACCTGAAAATATTATTTGGAAAAAAGAATTGTAAAAATGGGCTGAAACTCTCTTTTTTTTTCTTTTATCGGTAAAGAAAATATTAGTGATCATAAGAATACGCAAGAGCCAAGTATACAGAACAAAAAGAAAGTCGCAAAGGAACCACAGGATTGAATTGCACAAGAAGAAACTAACAAGTGGTACCTTTGTAAAAGCTGGAGAGACTTATTTATTTATTTATTTTTTTACAAGTCAAGTTAGTGAGAATTATAACAAATTGAAATGTGTGATATAAAGGGCATAGAAGTAATGTATCATTTGATAACTTAACAGTGGTTAAGATGATGCTTTAAAGTGTGAAAAATGCATGCTTATGGAAAACTTGGAGATAAAATGCAGCAAAGAAATGATTCCAGCAACTCCCTCCTGCTAGAGAGGGAGAAGAAGAGATAACCGCCATCTATCTCATGATTGTATCTCCTATCCAGTAAATTTTAAAAATCTTGTCCTTGATTTGCTTGTATATTTAACAAGCTCTTCTATTTATCAAAATATTTAACAAGCTCTTCTGAATGTACAGACTCCATCTATCCTAGAGCACTACATTGCATTCAATCCTTGAAGGTACGTAAGCATAAGCCATCTCATATAGGATATGTCAAAACCCAACAAAGGCCCCACTGGGCAGTCTTCTTCCAGTACAAAGAAGCTCAGAGCTATCACCAGACAAACACTTAACAATACAGAAGGCATTGCATACCGTTAAGAAAACACTTTTTTGCAAGTAAGAAAGAGCAAAAACCCAAAGCACACGGGGAAGTAAACTACTGTTAAGAAACGCATAAAATTGGCAAAGTTAAAGTCTTCCCTTCAGAACTAAATGCAAATCAATATGGGTCCGCCACGCGCAGACTCAAAAGTGCAAAAAGTCTCCCAAAAATTAAAAGACAGGAATTTCACTAATTACGTACAAGATATCAAAAATTGAACTAAAACTACACCGTTTATCTGAAAATCACGTCAAGTTCACATCATGGCGAAATTCAGGCATAATTCACAAAAAAATAATCAAATTATACGACCATGCGAAATCAATCGCTGGAGAAATAAAAAACCCTAACCTTTGTCTGCCAAGAAAAAAAGGAAAGAAAACATAAATCAAAATTAGTTCCAATAGCAATACAAATAACATTAATCCCACATAATTAACCGACTGTCGGGTTAAAAAAAAATCAAAATTAAGAGATCAAGAAAAGCATCGATACCGGAATCGCACATAATCAACTGACTATCAGGAAAAACTTACAAAATTAAGAGATCAGGAAAAGCATGGGTACCGTGTCTTCGGGTTTCACTTCGACCTCGAAGTGAGTACCCTTGAGAGTCTTCACAAAGATCTTCATTTTCCTCCGCGACGCCCGCCTGTCCAGTCCCCGATTATCCGGAGAGTCTTTGACGTCGCCGGTGGCGATACCTTTCAAACGCACAGGGACAGCGCAAGAGAAAGCGAACAACAGAGAAAGAAAGCCAAATAAGAGATCACTGCAAGAACAAAAAAGTCGGACCCTACCTCTCGGCTTTGCTTTGTATACATACCTAAC